>JAQMRL010000020.1:1929840-1947340 GCA_035578175.1 Catonia carolina | reverse complement strand
CAGAGGTGTTCTGTGACACTAGTCAAAGTTATCTCCGTAGTTGGTAACGTGCTCGCCTCTCATCATGCGGTGTTGGGTTCGAATCCCATTCGGGCACGGCAAATTTTCATACGTTACAAAAAATCATTTCATCCTTCACCGTCTGCATTAGCAGCAATGGCACAACAGTCAGACGTTAAACAAAAAAAAAAAAAAGAAGTTATCTTTTCTCACAGTAATTAATTATATTATTCAGCCAAACCCTGTGGTGAATGAATTGAAGGTGTCAATTGCAGGGTAGAAAGTAAAAGATTTTCAAAGGGCCTGGCATGCTGATAAGCATACTTTTCCATTTAGTGAGTGAGGCAATGGTAAACCACCTGACTCCTCGTTTTACTTAGTAAACCCTCCAGAGGTTCAAACCAGCCTTTCAGCTGATCACCTAATTAACTACAATATTCATATCGGGCGCGAGAAAGTCAAAATGAGTAAGTAAAATTGACAATCCTAATATGTTATTAACAATAGTTTTAGACCAAAACTGAAAAACTAATTTAAAGAATAAATATATGACATGAAACAATATTCTGGATTTTCTGAAATAATTAGCTATTCTTATAGCGGATAAAATAGCTTATATTGAGCTAAGCAGTTAATAAAAATCTGGTGTGAAACACTCACACAACTTTCTCTTGCCAATGCAAATAATTAACACTAAACCTAAAGTTAGGAATTTTTTGCTCTATTTATTGACTTTCAAAAAGCTTACGATAGCATAAGCAGGGAGAAATTGTGGATGAGGATGGAGAGGTTTGGAATTCCAAAAAAACTCGTAAACCTGGCCAGCTCAAGCATAGCAGAAGCCTCGTGCTCGGTAAGAGTAAATGGGCAAGTCTCTGAGTCCTTTAGGATAAATTCAGGAGTAAGACAGGGCGATAGGCTCTCCCCAATTCTTTTTAATTTAGCCATAGAAGAAGCACTCCAAAAAGTAGCAAATAGGGAGTGAAGGCATAAAAATTGGATCGGGAATCAACACACTAGCATTTGCTGACGATGTGGTAATTGTCGCAGAAAAGATAGATGACTTACGTCAGTTAGCAGAAGTGTTTTTGGAGGAAGCGGGAGGAATAGGATTGAAGGTAAACAACACAAAAACGAAGTATATGCGTTTCACTAGAAATCGAATTAACAGAGACCAAGGTCCTCTCCAAGTGAACGGCCAATATTTTGAAAAAGTAGACTCTTTTAAGTACCTAGGCGTCGTCATTTCTGAACAAAATACAGAAGTGACAGAACTATAAAATAGGCTAAATCTTGCAAACAGATGTTTCCACGCATGCAACAAACTTATGTCTTCAAAATTGTTATCACGTACAACAAAAATTAAAATTTATAGAACAATTATCAGTCCAATATTGCTCTACGGAGCGGAGACATGGAAATTAGATAAAAGAGAGGAAAGGAAATTGATTGTATTTTTGAAAACAAGATCCTTAGAAAAATTTACGGATCTGTAAACGAGGGAGGAGAGTGGAGGAAAAGACACAACAGAGAACTTAGAGACCTTTATAGGGAGCCAGATGTGGTGTGTGAGTTCAAGTGTAGAAGAATTAGATGGGCTGGGCTTGTTTTAAGAAGGAAAGAGGACAGTAATCTTAACCAAGTGTTAAGAAGAAATCCTGAAGGACGACGACCGAGAGGAAGACCACGACGTAAATGGTGGAGTCAAGTGAGGGCCGATATGGAGAGAATTGGAGCGACCGAGGAAGACGCGGGGCATCGAGAGAGGTGGAGAGGCTGTGTTGGTGCGGCTAAATATCTACTTAGATATGTGTGGCCATGGCAGTAAACAGTAAGTAAACCTAACGTTAGTAATAAAACATTAAAAATAAACAAAAAACTAACCTCAATAAACATAACCTAGTTTTAATCATGAGTGAAAGACGTAAAATGAAAATCAACCTCAGTTTAGCTTAAAAATATGGAAAATCACTCTTTCACGCTAAAGTAGGCTCTGTAGAGAAAAATTATTAATATAAAAGTTGTAGATGTTTTAATTACCTATAAATTTTATTATATACATTTTTGTCGTAAATGCATACTAAGGCCAAAATCTTTAAAAAATCAATTTTTCACACGTTTTCGTGAGAAAAAAAACAGATAATCGCTAATTATCGCTAAACTGAGCGTTATACAAAAAAATGTTTGAAGTAAAAATTGTAGGATTTTAAATTTTCTACAACGTTTATCATAACATTTTTCCGCTTAAATGCATATTAAAGTCGTAATCTTAAAGAAACAATTTTTTTACGTATAAACAGCCTCACCAAGAATTTCAGCAAACATGGCGCCTACCCTATCTTGTAGAGCATAAAAAATTTAGTAAACCAGGCGAATTTAAATAAAATAGTAGTACCAGTTGTTGAGAAAATCGCAAAAAAGTGAAAAATTACACGAATAAACTACTACTTCCGGTTGACCGATTTTTATGAAAATGTTCGTGTCGGGTCCAGAAGTGGTATGTTACTTAAGTTTGAAGTTTAAAGTTCGCATGATGTTCCGTTCTTGAGATATTCTGTATATAGACACACCCATACACATACAGACACACACTAAATTTTTAATTCGCTACAAGATTAAGGTACGCGCCATTTCTGCTGAAATTCTTGGGAAGGTTGTTTACTCGTCAAATTATTGTTTTTTTTAAGAATGCGACGTTAATGTGCATTTCAGCGCAAACATGTAGTATATATTTAAAGTTGTAGAGAATTTAAAATCCTACAACTTTTATTTTAAACATTATTTTAACGCTAAGTTTAGCGGTAATAAGAGATTTTCTTTTTTTTCTCACGAAAACGTGTAAAACATCGATTTTTAACGATTTAAGCCTTAGTATACATTTTACGACAAAAAATATGTAATCAAATTTATAGGAAATTAAAAAACCTAAATCTTTTATTTAGAGAATTTTTCTCTACAGAGCCTAGTAGTTTAGCGTGAAAGAGTAATTTTCTGTATTTATAAGCCAAACTGTATTCGATTTTCATTTTGTGTCTTTCACTCATGATTAAAATAAGGTTATGTTTTTGAGGTTAGTGTTTTATTTATTTCTACGGTTTTATTAGTCTACTAATGTCTGGTTATATCGGTCATTATTTGCATTGGCAAGAGAAAGTCGTGTGATTGTTTCACACCAGATTTTTTTTTTTTTTTTTTGCATCCAGGAGACTTCAAAGGGAGTATAGGATATGTCAAGATAAAACTGATAAACAAAAATCTGGTGTGAAACACTCACACAACTTTCTCTTGCCAATGCAAATAATTTAAACCAAATAAACTAACAATAGTAATAAAACATTCGAAATAAACAAAAAACTAACCTCTAAAAACATAACCTTATTTTAATCATGAGTGAAAGACGGAAAATGAAAATCGACCTGTTTGGCTTCAAAATACGGAAAATCACTCTTTCACGCTAAACTAGGCTCTGTAGAGAAAAACGCTATCAATAAAAGTTGTAGATCTTTTAATTTCCTATAAATTTGATTATATACACTTTTGTCGTAAAATGCATACCAAGGCCGAAATCTTACAAAAATCAATTTTTCACACGTTTTAGTGAGAAAAAAACAGAAAATCGTTAATTACCGCTAAACTAAGCGTTTTACAAAAAAATGTTTGAAATAAAAGTTGTAGGTTTTCAAATTCTCTACAACTTTTATTATATAACGTTTTGCGCTAAAATGCATATTAAAGCCGCAATCTTAAAAATAAAATGTTTTTACGTGAAAACAGCCTCACCCAGAATTTCAGCAAACATGGCGCCTACCCTATCTTGTAGAGAATAAAAAATTTAGTAAACCAGGTGATTTTTAAAAAAAATCGTAGGACCAGTTTTTGAGAAAATCGCAAAAAAGTGAAAAATTATACGAATAAATTACTACTTCCGGTTGACCGATTTTGATGAAAATGTTCGTGTCGGGTCCGGTAGTGGTATGTAACTTAAGTTTCAAGTTTGTACGATGTTCCGTTCTTGAGATATTCTGTTCACACACACGCACACACACGCACACACACACACACACACACGCACGCACGCACGCACACAGACACACACCCAGACCAATCGCTAAAAACATGTTTTTTGGGTTCAGGGGGTCTGAAAACGTATAGATCCGGTGAAAATTCGATTTTGAAAAATCAACATGAAAACAATACTTTCCTTCTTATATATTCATATAGGCAAGAGAAAGTAAAAAAGTAACATTTTCCCGTGATTAAATTAAAGTTTTGATTTTCGTTGAACAAGATTAAGTAAATACATTCAAGATTCAGATTAAGTAAAAATAGAAGAGTTGTGGTGTAAGAAAGCCCTAGGATTCCCCAAGATTCGGCAAGTAGCTTTGCGGTATCTTATGATGTTTTCAACCAATTATTTGTGTGAGCAGGGGTTCTCTAGTTTATTGTTAATTAAAAACAAACAACAAAATCGGCCAAGTGTAAGCAGTGATTTGTGAGTAGCTCTTAGCAAGAGCCTAAAACCTAGAATTCCTCCGCTAGTCAGAAAGATTCGTGCACAGTCGCATTGAAATTTTCATTTCATTTTTAATTCATGTTTGAATTTTCATTGTTATTTTCGACTAAGTAAATTCTGTTTTCCTTACTTTATTAAAAGACAATTTACAATTAAAAATATTTTTACTTTTTGTGATGTACAATGCACCCTACTTTCTTAAAATAACAATTATATGTTTGTAATAATAGTTTATGCCCAAAACGGGCAGGTGGAGTGTTATTTTAATTGCACTCTATCTGTTTGGTCCAGGGCTAAAAAAAATAGTTCTGTTTCTTATCACATAGTCAGCCACTTATATGACTGAACTATTTAAGAACAGAAGAGGTAGAGGTGTAAAAGACACTAGTCAGAGTTATCTCCTCTGAGAGTAATGAATTTCGCTATGCAGCCAGACCCTGTGGTAAATGAAGTGAAAGTGTCATTTACAGGGTGGAAAGTGAGTGCTTTTCGGAGGGCCTGGCATGCTGATAAGCATACTCTTTCAACTCAGTGAGGAAGGCAATGGTAAACCACCTTACTCCTAGTTTTTACTTAGTAAAACCTCTAGAGGTTCAAACCAGCCTTTCCGCTGATCACCTAAACAACAACAATAATAGTTTCTTAATTAATAATAATATTTTGTTTCTGAAAATTTGTTTAATTTAATCACCTTTTAATTTGGTTACAACTGATAAGCTATATGCAATAATGCAATGGGTGGTCCGTGGTAGTTCACTCTCAGGCTGAGTGGTCCGCAGACCACTGCGGGTTGGCAACCACTGCTCTACTGTAGAGTATTCCGCACGAGGCAAGCGCCTATAGGTTGTAAACGAAAGTTGTACACTAGTGGGCGCGTATTTACCTCTCCTCCTGACAATTATCTTGCACTAAGTTCCATCATTAAAATATCTACATCCAGCTAAAATTAACATTACCTATCCTTTAAGTGTTTTTGATTATACCGATCTGATTACTTGTAATTACTGTAGTTTCATAACGACATTTATTATTTTAAACATTACATTTAACAAAACAATTTTTTTATACATTTTAATGTTTACCGCTTTTATGTTTCAAAAACTTAACACATTCACTATCACGCATGTTGACACAAAATACAGCTTAAAAAACTTTTCAACTTCAGTCTACGAAGAAAATCGAACCTAACCGATACAATACTAAAAGATAATTGATGAAACTAAAAATGAGTTAAACACGGGCAAGTGTATTAAACTAGTCACAGATATTAATCATTTTAATGATATGAAATAAACAATCTGAAATGATAAACAACGAATCACTGGAATGTTTAACTCTCCTGTTATAATTCAAGCGCATCAATCTTATATTACTTGTGACCAAACACAAAACTGAGTCTTTTTTTATTAAACCCTACTAATCATAAATAATAATGTAATAATAGAAAATAATGTATTGTAAAATAACAATTTAAGAGTAGCAATAGTAAAATTTTAGTTATTAATGGTAAAATAATGTTCGATTTATAAAACATTTTCTAATAAATGAATTTAACGTATTTTTTATTATATTAAGCTTAGAGCGAATCAGTGTTGGATGGAATTTTTTTTTGATCATTCTGTGCGTATTTTAAATTATAGATACTGAAGTCACGAGATTGCCTTTTGCGTATGGATGAGCCGTGAGAAGGGAAGTGAAATATTTGCAGTGCTGCCAACCTCAACAGTGAGACTCGTACATTTCACTACCGTGCAGTTTCTACATACATTTTGTAAGCTGTGGTTTATTCCGAGAAAATGTTTTCTTCCTAAACTTTATAAGAAATAAATGTGACCTGTAATATTGCCTATAGTTTAATTACATGACTAGAAATGTTTGATTTACTGTAATTACGAATGAATCGCCTTCTTTACTATTGCTGTTACCTGCGTTTTCATTATCAGTCTCTCTATAAAACCTAACCGGTTTTTTTACCAGGTGTCAACAAAACTGTTAAAGAATAGTTTCTTCACGTCCTTAATAGCCTTCTTTATTTTTCGAATTGTGGGAAGAGAAACATCACAATAGTTAGCCGCTCGCTAACGGCTTTTGTTTAGAGGCACGGATAGGCACTTTTGTTTAGCTTCATAATATTTTATTACATTGCATATTAGATTTCATTCAACACTGTGAATAGTTCGACCATGTTTTCGAGAAACCGAGATTCCTGTAACAAACAGTTAACCTATAAAAGGTTCCGCGATATACTGTATAATGCTCTGGGTATAGTATAAGTTGTTATGTTTGTCGTACTGAAATTAAAGCAGTCGGGCATGCGTACTGTGCTTTTCCCCCTTGACCCCTCCGTGCAAACAAGGGCAAACTCGTGACTCAAGTGACTATAATGCGCATGCGCACTTGTATTGCTGGTTGCCTACGTCGGAGTACTCTTAGCGTAGACAGACTCTAGGCTACTATCATTTGTAATGTTGTGTGTTATAAATCGGTTAAAATTATTTTCGTTTGTTTTGTTTCAGCACTGAATTCTACTTGGCGGTTGCATACACAAGTCTCACCGAAACCGTTGTGACTCGTGCTGTTAATCGAACTTTAATATCCATAGCGCCAGAACTGCTCGGATCTGGGATTGTATTAAATCCGTTATATACAGTTTTACCGGATAAATTTTCACCTACCATTCTATCAAAATTATGCGATACGTGGCACAACAATTCTGTTTTGGCTGTACTGATATTGGCAGAACAATTACCAGGATTCGCTCCGACTCTTGCAGCGGTTGGAGCTGGAATACCTGTGTTATGGGCTACGGGAGAAATTCGTCATGGATATTTGGAACAAGTAAGTTCTATTTTTATTAATAAACTTAATTCTATTAACCTAGAACATAGATTATAGTTTTATTTAGCGGTGGCTTTTCACGTGAGTTTAAGTTCCACTTCACCAATTTTTGGGTTGTATCGAGATTTATTTCTGTCTCAAAATAAGTGTAATTTCTTTTATAATTAGGTTTTGTGTTACAATAAATTAACAAGTGCCGTGTAAAAAAGCGCATAAAATTATTGTATCTGCTTGGAGCGGTTTTTACTCTATCTTACCTGTATGAATATATCGGAAGAAAAGTATTGTTTTCATATCGATTTTAAGAAATCGAGGTTTCACCGGATCACATCCGAGTTTTCGAGTTTTTTCGAGATTTCAAGTTTTGAGTTTGTCGAGTTTTCGGGCCTACACGTCTTCAGACCCCCTAAACCCAAAAAAAATGTTTTTAGCGATTGGTCTGTGTGTGTGTGTGTGTGTGGGGGGGGGGGGTGAAAAAAATATCTCAAGTAAGGAATATTGTACAATGTTAAAACTTAAAACTTTAGTTAAGTACCACTAAAAGACCCAATAAGAATATTTTCATCAAAATCGGCCAACCGGATAGTAGTTTATTCGAGTCATTTTTTCCGATTTCTCAAAAACGGTTCAATGCTTACATAAACGTTGTAGATTTTAAAATTTCCTATAACTTTAATTATACCTAATATAATTTTTGTCGTAAAATGCATACTAAGGCCACATCTTAAAAGTATTTTTTTTTCTACAACAGTACAGCCTCTCAAAGAATTTCAGCTGACATGTCGCTTACTTAATCTTGTAGATCATAAAAAATTTAGTAAATGAGGCGATTATTAAAAAATTGTAGAAACCGTTTTTGAGAAAATTGCAAAAGAGTGAAAAATGCACGAATAAACTACTACTTCCGGTTGACCGATTTTGATTCAAATATTCGGTCGGTTCCCGTAGTGGTACTTAACTTAAGTTCCAAGATTCAACTTCCTGCCATGTTCTGTTCTTGAAATATTTTGTTTACACACACATGAGATTAATTCCTAAAAACAATATTTTTGGGTTCAGAGTGTCTGAAGACGTGCGGTGAAAACTCGATTTCGAAAAATCTCCTTGAAAACAATACTTTCCTACCCTATATATTCTTAAAGAGCCAGAAATAGTAAAACATTTAACAGGTATAACTTTTGACACAATTTTAAAAATAGATAACTTGTAACATGATATAACTTTTTTGACTTGTGGAAGATATATGAGTACCTATCTATTCGGGTACATTATATTGATTTTTCACGGTACTGTACATTATCTGTGTAAATATTTGATTTAATATGTGGAGAGAAATAACAAAATTTATTACAATAGGTTATATTGTTCATTAGTTACATTGGTAAGAGAAAGTCGTTGTAGTGTTTCACACCAAATCAACATAAAATCAATATCGACTTGGAAAAATCGACATGAAAACAATACTTTCTTTCCCTGTATATTCATAATAGCCTATATTTTATTTTGGCTAGTTGTAGGTATGAGTATCTAACGGGTACATTATATTGATTTTTCACGATATTGTACTTTATCTTTGTAAATAATTCATTTAATTCGTGAAGAGAAATATCAAAATTTATTGCTATATAGGTTATATTGTTCATTATTTACATTGGTACGAGAATGTCGTGTGGGTTTTTCACACAAAATCAACGTAAAAACAATTTCGATTTGGAAAAATCGACATATAAACAATACTTTCTTTCCCTGTATATTCATGAACGGCAAGAAATAGTAAAAAATTAAACAGGATAACATACGCACAATTTTTAAAAATAAAACATAATATAATATTTACATGTAACATGACATAATATTTTTTAGTTAGTGGTAGATATCAGTATCTATTCGGTTACATTATATTGATTTTTCACGATACTGTACTTTATCTTTGTAAATACTTTATCAATATGTGAAATATTTGATAAATATCAAAATTTATTATAGGTTATATTATACATTATTTACATTGGTAAGAGAAAGTCGTGTGAGTTTTTACACCAAATCAACATAAAAACAATTTCAATTTGGAAAAATCGACATGAAAACAATATTTTCCTTCCCTATATATTCATAAACGGAAAGAAATAGTAATAAATTAAACAGGTACAACGTACGACACAATTTTAAAAATAGAAAACGTAACATGACATAATATTTTTTGGCTAGTGGTAGATATCAGTATCTATTCGGGTACATTATATTGATTTTTCACGATACTGTACATTATCTGTGTAAATACTTCATTTAATATGTGGAGAGAAATAACAAAAATTATTACAATAGGTTATATTGTTCATTATTTACATCGGTACGAGAGAGTCGTGTGAGTGTTTCACATAAAATAATTATTAGACTATTAAATAATAATTAAAAAATCAAATAATAATTAAAAAATTAAATAATAATAATTATTATTATTAAATAATTATTGTTTAACATAAAAACAATTTCGATTTGGAAAAATCGACATGAAAACAATACTTTCTCTCCCTGTATATTCATAAACGGCAAGAAATAGTAAAAAATTAAAAAGGTATAACATACTACACAATTTTAAAAATTGAATAATATAATTTTTTTGGCTAGTGGAACTACATTAAAATATTGTATTAAAATGTTAATATTTTTAGAAATAAAAAATAAGATTACTGTAAAATTTAAAGTTTATGTTATAAAATTACAAATGGTTTTACAGAATAATATTAGGCCTATTCAGTAACAGAAGTTAGACAATTTTTAAATAAAGAAAATTTGTTAATATAAATTTTTGGCTAGTGGAGTATTTTTTTAAATTACGTTATATTGATTTTTCAAGATACTTTACTTTATCGTTGTAAAAATTACATTAAATATAACAGGAAAACTAACAAAATTATTAAGAAAAAGATCAAATGAATATGTACATTTGAAAGGTAGGCCTAATGTTATAAAAATAATATTCGTTTTTCCTCGACCAATAATATTGTTAAGTAAAACAAACATGTTTGTACTTGTGCGTATAGAAGTCCCCTTCTCTTTCTATATAATATTTTTGAGTGAGGCTGACAGTGCAGCTGGTCAACTGGTGACGAGCGCGTTTTTAAACCAATCACAATCCACCGACCGACCGACTCTGCTATCTTGAATGTTAAATTATTTCTTAAGCAGTTTGTTAATGTTCGTCGCGCAGGGAAGTTACTTATACCGCTTTTGTTTTATTAAAGTATTCGTGTGAGTATATTTAACGGAAATAGTTTCTTTCTTCTGTGAATATTACTTAATTAAATCAGGTTAGTTTTATCTTTTTAAAAATATATTATAATGTAGATTTACTTAAGTATTTATTTATTTCACTTCTAAACAGTTTGATCTCGTTTAATTCTTAATCTGGCTAACGAAAAAAATACTTTAATTTAGACATCCATAACTTTTTAATAAGTGATCGTAGAAACTTATGGCAGATATCAAATTAAAGCTTGTTTTTTTCTTGTTCAGAATTTTAAGATTTTTTATTATTAAATTACGCCTAACGTTGATATTTATGTAGACAAATGAATCATGTAAAACAGTTCACAATATTTTTGGTTAACTCATTTTATTGCTTCGGTAACTTCAGTAATATATTTTAAATATTCGTTTTAATTATGTTAAAATTGGATTTTTATCTTTATTCTTGATAAATTTCAAGTCAGTTTACTTGATGTTTGCCTATGACGGATTTAAAAAAAATCTTTTTCCGTAATACGTGGAAATATCGAAATTATTTTTTAGGATAATAAACAGTTTTACAATCTAAGTTTTTTTTTTGTAATCCCTAATTTGTGTAGGTTGCAATCTGTTCAAATCAGAACAATAAGCAACCCCATGACCCAATGAGATGAGGATGATATGTATGAAAGTGTCAATGAGGTGTAGTCTTGTACAAACTCAGGCCGACCTTTCCTGGGAGTGTATGGTTAATTGAACCCCAACCATCAAAGTACACCCCTAACCACTGTCCAGCATTCAAATCTGTATAAAAGTAACTACCTTTACTAGGATTTGAACCAGGAACCTTCGTCTCCGAAAATCAGCTGTTAAATTGCTGACTTTTTACTTTCTCTTGCCTATATGAATATATAGGAAGGAAAGTATTGTTTTCAAGTCGATTTTTCGAAATGGAGTTTTCACCGGATCTATACGTTTTCAGACCCCCTGAACCCAAAAAACATGTTTTTAGCGATTGGTCTGTGTGTGTGTGTGTGTGTGTGTGTGTGTGTGTGTGTGTGTGTGTGTGTGTGTGTGTGTATGTGAACAGAATATCTCAAGAACGGAACATCGTACGAACTTGAAACTTGAAACTTAAGTTACATATCACTACCGGACCCGACACGAACATTTTCATCAAAATCGGTCAACCGGAAGTAGTAGTTTATTCGTATAATTTTTCACTTTTTTGCGATTTTCTCAAAAACTAGTCCTACGATTTTTTTAAAAATCAACTGGTTTACTACATTTTTTATGCTCTACAATATAGGGTAGGCGCCATGTTTACTGAAATTCTGCTTGAGGCTGTTTTTACGTAAAAACATTTTCTTTTTAAGATTGCGGCTTTAATATGCATTTTAGCGCAAAACGTTATATAATAAAAGTTGTAGAGAATGTAAAATTCTACAACTTTTATTTCAAACATTTTTTTTTATAACGCTTAGTTTAGCGGTAATTTGCGATGTTCTGTTTTTTTCTCACGGAAACGTGAGAAAAATCGATTTTTTAAACATTTCGGTCTTAGTATGCATTTTACGACAAAAGTGTATATAATTAAATTTATAGAAAATTAAAAGATCTACAACTTTTGTTTAAAGCATTTGTCTCTACACAGCCTAGTTTAGCGTGAAAGCGTGATTTTCCGTATTTTTAAGCCAAACTGAGTTCGATTGTCATTATGCGTCATTCACTCATGATTAAAATAAGGTTATGTTTTTGAGGTTAGTTTTTGTTTATTTCTAATATTTTATTAATAATGTTAGGTTTATTATTAATTATTTGCATTGGCAAGAGAAAGTTGTGTTAGTGTTTCACACCAGATTTTTTTTTTTTAATTCCTAATATGTGTACGTTGCAATCTGTTCAATTCAGAACAATAAGCAACCCCATGACCCAATGAGATGAGGATGATATGTATGATGTGTAAATGAGGTGCTGATTTTGGCAACGACTTTACCTCTAGACAAACCCGGTGGGTAATCTATAGTCCAGCCTCTCTTAGTTTGCTCCTAATGTAAACAAATAATGACGTCACTGAGCACGCGCATTGTATCAAAATGTGTACACGCTGATTAAAAAGTAACAAAAAAATACTTTTAAAAGTATTTAAATATAAAATACTTTCAAAAGTATTTTTCTAAATGAAATTGTTAGGCCTACATCATCATGACTGATGTTTTTAGTACTTTAAGTAGTACTTATAATTTAAAAAATCTGGTGTGAAACACTCACACAACTTTCTCTTGCCAATATAAATAATTAACAACAAAACCTAACATTAGTAATAAAACCATATTTCAATCATGAGTGAAACACGCAAAATGAAAATCGAACTCAGTTTGGTTTAAAAATACGGAATATCACTCTTTCTTTCTAAACTAGGCTCTGTAGAGAAAAATGCTCTTAATAAAAGTTGTAGATCTTTTAATTTTTTATATATTTAATTATATACACTTTTGTCGTAAAATGCATACTAAGGCCGAAATCTTAAAAAAATCGATTTTTCACACGTTTTTGTGAGAAAACAACAGAAAATCGCTAATTACCGCTAAACTAAGCGTTTTACAAAAAAATGTTAGAAATAAAAGTTGTAGGGTTTCATATTCTCTACAACTTTTATTATATAACATATTGCGCTAAAATGCATATTAAAGCCGTAATCTTAAAAATAAAATGTTTTTACGTGAAAACAGCCTTACCCAGAATTTCAGCAAACATGGCGTCTACCCTATCTTGTAGAGAATAAAAAGTTTAGTAAATGAGGCGATTTTTAAAAAAATCGTAGGACCAGTTTTTGAGAAAATCGCAAAAAATTGAAAAATTACACGAATAAACTACCTCTTCCGGTTGACTGATTTTGATGAAAATGTTCGTGTCGGGTCCGGTAGTGGTATGTAACTTAAGTTTCAAGTTTCAAGTTCGTAGGATGTTCCGTTCTTGAGATATTCTGTTCACACACACTCACACACACACACACACACACACGCACACACGCAAACACACACACACATACACACACACACGTACACACACACACACACACACACACACACACACACACACACACACACACACACACACACAGACACACAGACACAGACACACACACACACACACACACACACACACACACACACACAGACACAGACCAATCGCTAAAACATGTTTTTTGGGTTCAGGGGGTCTGAAAACGTGTAGATCCGGTGAAAACTCGATTTCGAAAAATCGATATGAAAACAATACTTTCCTTCCTATATATTCATATAGGCAAGAGAAAGTAAAAATAGTTAATTAAATAGAAATACGACATCCGTAAAGTCACGGACTCTAGTGTGCACCCTGTAGTAGCTGGCTTTTGTTTGTTGACAGTAGGAGCAACTAAGAACGGCTGAACTGTAAGTAAATTTACGTTTTTATTGTAAAATATCGATTAGGCCTTCGGACCAGCCCAGTCAGTCAGCTGGTAGAAAGTCGCTATTATTTGTTAAGTAACACCGGTTGGGCAAGCGACTTTGTATGGTGACCAGTTGACAGCCATCTATGAACAAACTCTACTGGGGGTCCCTGTTCAAACTCATGTCTAATCTACGTCAAAAAAAATACAGCAAAAAGCAGCGATCAAATTGGGTAGTTTCCAACAATGTACAGTTCCCGATAAAAAATAAAAGCTAAAAAATAAAAAAAATATCGATTATTATAAATGATGGAAACCAGAGAAGTAAATTAAAACTATTTGTATAGATTCAGTTTTTTACTTTCTCTTGCCTATAATAGGAAGGAAAGTATTGTTTTCATGTCGATTTTAACAAATCCACTCTTCACCGGATCTATACGTTTTCAGCCCCCTGAACCCAAAAACCATGTTTTTAGCGATTGGTCTGTGTGTGTGTGTGTGTGTGTGTGTGTGTGTGTGTGTGTGTGTGTGTGTGTGTGTGTGTGCGTGCGTGCGTGTCTGTGTGTGAGTGTGTGTGTGTGTGTGTGTGTGTGTGTGTGTGTGTGTGTGTGTGTGTGTGTGTGTGTGTGTGTGTAAACACAATATCTCAAGAACGGAACATCGTACGAACTTGAAACTTGAAACTTAAGTTACATACCACTACCGGACCCGACACGAACATTTTCATCAAAATCGGTCAACCGGAAGTAGTAGTTTATTCGTATAATTTTTCACTTTTTTGCAATTTTCTCAAAAACTGGTCCTACGATTTTTTTTAAAATCACCTGGTTTATTTACTTTTTTATTCTCTACAAGATAACTAGGGTAGGCGCCATGTTTGCTGAAATTCTTGGTGAGGCTGTTTTCACGTAAAAACTTAGTTTTTTTAAGATTACGGCTTTAATATGCAATTTAGCGAAACATTTATATAATAAAAGTTGTAGAGAATTTAAAATTCTACAACTTTTATTTCAAATATTTTATTGTATAACGCTTATTTTAGCAGTAGTTAGCGATTTTCTGTTTTTTCTCACGAAAACGTGTGAAAAATCGATTTTTTAAAGATTTCGGCCTTAGAATGCATTTTACGACAAAAAAGTATATAATCAAATTTATAGAAAATTAAAAGATCTATAACTTTTATTCAAAACATTTTTCTCTACAGAGCCTAGTTTAGCGTAAAAAAGTGATTTTCCGTATTTTGAAGCCAAACAGGTCGATTTTCATTTTGCGTCTTTCACTCATGATTAAAATTGGGTTATGTTTATTGAGGTTAGTTTTTTGTTTATTTCTTATGTTTTATTACTAATGTTAGGTTAATTGTTAATTATTTACACTGGCAAGAGAAAGTTGTGTGAGTGTTTTACACCAGATTCTTATTTACTTCTCCGGTTTCCATGATTGATTAGTAATCAATATTTTACAATAATAACGTCAATTAACTTGGGTTCGAAAACTGTTTATTATCCTAAAATAAATTCGATATTGCAACGGGTTACGGATAAAGGTAATTTTTTAAAACGTCCGCTATTGGCAAACTATCCAGTGAAATGATTTGAAATTTATCGAGGATAAAGATAAAAATTCAAATTTTAACATAATTAAACATTATATTTTACAAAATTTTATTACTGAAGTTACCGAAGCTGGAAAGTGGGTTAACCAAAAATACGGTATACGGTTTTCCACGGGGTTTTACGTTCCCTTGCTTATATAAATAATGTAGGAACGAAAATATTGTTTTCATGTCAATTTTTAACAATTAAGTTTTCATCGGATCTACACGTTTCAGACCCCCTGAACCCAAAAAAAAGGTTTTAGCGATTGGTTTATGTGATCAGAATATCTCAAGAACGGAACATCGTACGAACTTGAAACTTAAGTTACGTACCACTACCGGACCCGACACGAACATTTTCATCAAAATCGGTCAACCGGAAGTAGCCTAGTGGTTTACTTGTGTCATTTTTCATTTTTTTGCGATTTTCTCAAAAACGGCTCCTTTTTTTAAAAGTTTTTTTTAAAATCGCCTCATTTAATTCATTTTTAATGCTTACAAGATAGGGTAAGCGCCATGTCTGCTGAAATTCTTAGGGAGGCTGTGCTCTAGTAGAACAAAATGGTTTTTTTAAGATAGCGGCATAATTATGCATTTTAGTGCAAAAATGTATATTTATTATAAAAGTTGT
Organism: Catonia carolina; assembly: GCA_035578175.1. NCBI lineage: Eukaryota > Metazoa > Arthropoda > Insecta > Hemiptera > Achilidae > Catonia > Catonia carolina. The sequence continues at coordinate 1,931,100 of JAQMRL010000020.1, read as the reverse complement.
AGAGAATTTAAAACCCACACTTTTATTCCTAACATATTTTTGTATAACGATTAGTTTAGCGGTAATTAGCGATTTTCTGTTTTTTTTCGCAAAAATGTGTAAAAAATCGATTTAATTTTCAGATTTAAGCCTTAATCTGCATTTTACGGCAAAATAATGAAATTTATAGGAAATTAAAAAAATTTACAAATTTTATTTTTCTCTACAGAGCCGAGTTTAGCGTGAAAGAGTGATTTTCCGTATTTTTAAGCGAAACTGAGGTTGATTTTCATTTTGCGTCTTTCACTCATGATTAAAATTAGGTTATATTTATTGGTTATATTTATTTATATAAAAATCGTAGGAGCCGTTTTTAAAAAAAATCGAAAAAGTAAAAAATGACACGAATAAACTACTACTTACGGTTAACCGATTTTGTTGAAAATGTTCATGTCGGGTCCAGCAGTGGTACCTAACTTAAGTTTTTAGTTTCAAGTTGGTACGATATTCCGTTTTTGAGATATTCTGTTTACACACGCACACAGACACGCATACATAGGCCCCTACACACAGACCAATGGCTAAAAACATGTTTTTTGGGTTGAGGGGGTCTGAAAACTTGCAGATCCGCTAAAAACTCAATTTTGAAAAATTGAAATGAAAACAATACTTTCCTTCCTATATATTTATATAGGCAAGAGAAAGTAAAAATTTATACATATAGTTCAGCCGTTGTTAGTTTGCTGCTACTGTCAGCAAACAAAAGCCACCTACTACAGGGTGCACGCTAGAGTCTGCCACTTTACGGATGTCTTATTCGTATTAAGTTAACTATTTTTTAAATTAAAAGTACTAAAAACATCAGTCATGATATGACTGATGTTGAGCATAGAGACTCTTGTAGAGCATAAAAAAAATTTGGTAAACCAGGCGATTTTAAAAAAAATCGTAGGACCAGTTTTTGAGAAAATCGTAAAAAGTGAAAAATCACACGATAAACTACTACTTCCGGTTGACCGATTTTGATGAAAATGTTCGTGTCGTACGATGTTTTGTTCTTGAGATATTCTGTTCACGCGCACACACACAAACACACAGATCATCGCTAAAAACAGGTTTTTTGGGTTCAGGGGGTCTGAAAACGTATAGATCCGGTGAAGAGTGTATTTCTTAAAATTGACATGAAAACAATACTTTCCTTCCTATATATTCATATAGGCAAGAGAAAGTAATAAATGTAATAAATACAAGTAAATAATTATGTTAAATAGGGAAAGTTTG
>JAQMRL010000020.1:1909840-1924840 GCA_035578175.1 Catonia carolina | reverse complement strand
TGTTTATTTCTAATATTTTATTAATAATGTTAGGTTTATTATTAATCATTTGCATTGGCAAGAGAAAGTTGTGTGAGTGTTTCACACCAGATTTTTTAAATGCGTAATACCACTTTTTACTTGCCATTTTTTCATTTTTATTAAAATTGTGTCGTCAATTACTATAAAAAAGTTACTGTTTCCTTAATTGTACCGGTACGAATTAGGAAACTAGGCGGTGGTACGATTTAAGCAACTGTGCTATGATACAAACAATTCACTGAAATTTAACCTAAGAATTACTCCACGCGGTGATCAGTTATAGTAAAATGTTGCTAAAAGAATGGGGATTACAATACATGACATGAGATTTGTAGCTCCTAACCTTGGTGTTGTTAAAATCCTTAGAGCACAACTGTAAATATTAGATCAAAGCACTCGGTTTTATAAAAACAAACACTATAACTAGACGCGTGACTCTACAACAATTAAATTACACGAGGAGACTCAAAATAGCGTCTACTTCACACTATTACTACTAGATGGGAGCTGTGAAGTGTTCAGTCAAAAATATCGAAACGGTACGATTTAGGCGCCGGTACAAATTAGGCAACCTTCCCCTAAACCTAACATTATTAATAAAGTGTTAGAAATAAACAAAACTAACCTCAAAAACATAATCTTATTTTAATCATGAGTGAATGACGCAAAATGAAAATCGAACTCAATTTGGCTTAAAAAAACGGAAAATCACACTTTCACGCTAAACTAGGCTCTGTAGAGAAATATGCTCTAAATAAAAGTTGTAAATCTCTTAATTTTCTATAAATTTTATTTATACACTTTTGTCGTAAAATGCGTACTAAAGCCGAAATATTAAGAAAATCGATTTTTCACACGTTATCGTGAGAAAAAACAGAAAATTGCTAATTACCGCTAAACTAAGCGTTATACACAAAAATGTTTGAAATAAAAGTTGTAGGATTTTAAATTCTCTACAACTTTTATTATATACATTTTTGCGCTGAAATGCATATTAAAGCCGTAATCTTAAAAAAATTAAGTTTTTACGTAAAAACACCCTTACCAAGAATTTCAGCAAACATGGCGCCTACCCTATCATGATTGAGTAAATGAGGCGATTTTAAAAAAAATCGTAGGACCAGTTTTTGAGAAAATTGCAAAAAAGTGAAAAATTATACGAATAAACTCCCACTTCCGGTTGACCGATTTTGATGAAAATGTTCGTGTCGGGTCCGGTAGTGGTTTGTAACTTAACTTTCAAGTTTCAAGATCGTACAATGTTCCGTTCTTGAGATATTTTGTATACACACACATACACACAGACACACACACACAGACCAATCGCTAAAAACATGTTTTTTGGGTTCAGGGGGTCTGAAAACGTATAGATCCGGTGAAAACTCGATTTTGAAAAATCGACATGAAAACAATACTTTCCTTCCTATATATTCATATAGGCAAGAGAAAGTAAAAATCAGAAATATGGAAATAATAATAATAGTTAATCGTGTGATTTTTACTTTTTTGGTACTAGGTACTATTTTTAAACGATTTTTCATGTTTGTACTTTCTCTTGCCTATATGAATATATAAGAAGGAAAGTATTGTTTTCATGTCGATTTATAGAAATCGAGTTTTCACCGGATCTATACGTTTTCAGACCCCCTGAACCCCAAAAACATGTTTTTAGCGATTGGTCTGTATGAGTATGTGCGTGTGTGTGTGTATGTGTGTGTGTGTGTGTGCGTGTGTGTGTGTATACAAAATATCTCAAGAACGGAATATTGTACGAACTTAAAACTTGAAACTTAAATTACATACCACTACCGGACCCGACACGAACATATTCATCAAAATCAGTCAACCGGAAGTGGTAGTTTATTCGTGTAATTTTTCACTTTTTTGAGATTTTCTCAAAAACTGGTCCTAAGATTTTTTTAAAAATCGCCTGGTTTACTCAATTTTTTATTCTCTACAAGATAAAGTAGGCGCCATGTTTGCTGAAATTCTTGGTGAGGCTGTTTTCACGTAAAATCTTTATTTTTTTAAGATGACGGCTTTAATATGCAATTTAGCGCAAAAATTTATATAACAAAAGTTAAAAAAAATTTAAAATCCTACAACTTTTATTTCAACCGTTTTTTTTTTTGTTTAACGCTTAGTTTAGCGGTAATTAGCGATTTTCTGTTTTCTCTCACGAAACGTGTGAAAAATCGATTTTTTTAAGATTTCGGCCTTAGTATGCATTTACATGCATGTACATGCAAAAGTGTATTTAATCAAATTTATAGGAAATTAACCGATCCACAACTTTCAATTAGCGCATTTTTCTCTAAAAAGCCTAGTTTAGCGTGAAATAGTGATTTTCCTTATTTTAAGCCAAACTGAGGTTGATTTTTATTTTACGTCTTTCACTCATGATTAAAATAAGTTATATTTTTTGAGGTTAGTTTTTTGTTTATTTCTAATGTTTCATTACTAATATTTGGTTTATTGTTAATTATTTGCACTGGCAAGAGAAAGTTATGTGAGTGTTTCACACCGGATTTTTTTGTATAATTTTTGAGGAAATATTTTTATTTTATTTCATTTTTATAGCAAAAGTTCGTTAAAAAGTAAAAAAAATAATGTGTATTGGCCCCTTTTAGGTTTGAAGTGGTTATTTTAAGGGGAGGGGTACCGCTAATAACAGAATAGTACTTAGTTGTATTACTTTTTTCTTTTTTTTTAATTCCTAATTTGTGTACGTTGCAATCTGTTCAATTGAGAACAATAAGCAACCCCATGACCCAATGAGATGAGGATGACGTGTATGACGTGTAAATGAGGTGTAGTTTTGTACAGACCCAGGCCGACCATTCCTGAGAGAGTATGGTTAATTAAACCCCAACCATCAAAGTACACCGGTAACCACTGTCTAGTATTCAAATCCGTATAAAAGTAACTAACTTTACTAGGATTTGAACCCGGAACCTTCGTCTCCGAAAATCAGCTGTTAAACAGCTGATTTTGGCGACGACTTTACCTCTAGACCAACCCGGTGGTTTAATTGTATTACTTAGCGGTAGAAATACTACGACATGACCACGACAAACATGAAAAGCTATACATTTTTTTTTACTTCTTTTTTAAGTTATTTTTTGGTCGAGAATTTAAAAATTTTTAAATTAATTTTTATTTATTTGTATTGTGAAAAAGAAGGGAATTTTATTTTCGATTTAAAAACACAACCTTTTCCATAAACAACAAAAACACAATTATTCAAAATTCGTATGTAGTAGCTTTTACAAAGAGCTAAAAATGTTTTAAAAAAACACACAATACAACAATAGGGTTTTTGTATATTAATCCTCTTTGTAAAGACTAATTGATTTGCGTGTAACTTTCCACAATTTTAAAGAGTAACTTAGTTTTCGATAGGATTATTCCGGGAATTTATCAGCGTATCGCGAAAACTTTCAATATTTCATATTTATCGTTTGATATACATTCGTGTGCATAAAATTGTTTACAAATTTTTACTTTCTCTTGCCTATATGAATATGTTTTTTTTTTTTTTTTGGTTTAACGTCCGACTGTTCTGCAATTACTGCTAATGCAGACTGTGAATGATGAAATGATTTTTTGTAACGTATAAAAATATGCCATGCCTGAATGGGATTCGAACCCAAGACCGCATGATGAGAGACGAGCACGTTACCTACTGCGCCAATGCGGCCGGCATATATGAATATGTAGGAAAGAATGTATTGTTTTCACATCGATTTTAATAAATCGACTTTTCACCGGTTATTACGTTTTCAGACCCCCTGAACCCAACAAATCATGTTTTTACCGATCGGTCTGGGTGTGTGTGTGTGTGTGTATGCGCGCGCGCGTGCGTGCGTGCGTGCGTATGAACAAAATATCTCAAAAACGGAATATCGTACAAAACTTGAAACTTAAGTTAGATACTACTACCGGACCCGATACGAACATTTTCATCAAAATCGGTCAACCGGAAGTAGTAGTTTATTCGTGTCATTTTTCACTTTTTTGCGATTTTCTCAAAAACGGCTCCTATGATTTTTTTTTAAATCGCCTCTTTTACTACATTTTTATGCTCTACAAGATCGGGTAGGCGCCATGTCTGCTGAAATTCTTAGGGAGATTGTTTTATCGTTAAACACTTTTTTTTAAGATTGCGACTTTAATATACATTTTAGCGCAAAACTGTAGTATAATAAAAGTTGTAGAGAATTTAAAATTCTACAATTATTTTTTCAAACTTTTTTTGTATAACGCTTAGTTTAGCGGTAATTAGCGATTTTCTGTTTTTTTCTCACGAAATGTTTGAAAAATCGATTTTTTTTAAGATTTCAGCCTTAGTATGCATTTTACGACAAAATTGTACATAATCAAATTTATATGAAAATTAAAAGACCTACAACTTTTATTTCTAGCATTTCTTTCTATAGACCAGCGTGAAAGAGTGATTTTCCGTATTTTTAAGCCATACTGAGGTCGATTTTCATTTTGCATCTCTATCTCTTGATTAAATTTAGCTTATGTTTATTAAGGTTAGTTTTTTATTTATTTCTAATGTTTTATTACTAATATTAGTTAATTTTGTTCATTATTTGCTTTGGCAAGAGAAAGTCGTGTTAGTTTTTCACTCCACATTTTTTTTGTGTAGATTACTTGCTGGTAAACCGTTTGTTGCTATCTGTTGTAGTTTGTGACATCTAAGTATACGTTAACCCACTGGGTTAGCCTAGAGGCAAAGTCGTCGCCAAAATCAGCTGTTTAACAGATGATTTTCGTAGACGAAGGTTTCTGGTTCAAATCCTAGTAAAGGTAGTTACTTTTATTCGGATTTGAATATTAGACAGTGGTTACCGGTGTACTTTGATGGTTGGGATTTAATTAACCATACTCTCTCAGGAATGGTCGACCTGGTTCTGTACAAGACTACACCTCATATACACTTCATACACATCATCCTCATCTCATTGGGTAATGGGGTTGCTTATTGTTCTAAATTGAACAGATTGCAACGTACACAAATTAGGAATGAAAAAAAAATATACGTAACCCACCGGGTTGGTCTAGAGGTAAAGTCGTCGCCAAAATCAGCAGTTTAACAGCTGATTTTCGGAGACGAAGGTTCCTAGTTCAAATCTTAGTAAAGGTAGTTACTTTTATACGGATTTGAAAGCTGGAATGTGGTACCGGTGTACTTTGATGGTTGGGGTTCAATTAACCATGCTCTCTCAGGAGTGGTCGACCTGGTTCTGTACAAGACTACACCTCATATACACTTCATACACATCATCCTCATCTCATTGGGTAATGGGGTTGCTTATTGTTCGGAATTGAACAGATTGCAACGTACACAAATTGGGAATAAAAAATAAAACAACGTATACGTAACGGACGGACAGACAAAACAACAGGTTGACAATTTAAAAACTTTTCAACAGTTATGTTTATTAAACATTTTTAAAAATATTAAAAAACCGGTGTGAAACACTCGCACGACTTTCTCTTGCCAATGCAAATAACTAACAATAAACCTAACAATAGTAATAAAACATTAGAAATAAACAAAAAACTAACCTTAATAAACATAACCTTTTTTTAATCATATATGAAAGACGTAAAATGAAAATCAACCTTAGTTTGGCTTAAAAATACGGAAAATCACTCCTCCACACTAAACTGCTCTCTGTAGAGAAAAATGCTCTAAATAAAAGTTGTAGTTCTTTTAATTTCCTTTAAATGTGATTATATACACTTTTGTCATAAAATGAATACTAAGGCCGAAATCTTAAAAAAATCGATTTTTCACACTTTTCGTGAGAAAAAAACAGAAAATTTCTAATTACCGCTAAACTAAGTGTTGCACGAAATAAAAGATGTAGAAATTTCAATTCTCTACATTTTTTAGTCTATAAACTTTTGCGCTATAATACATATTAAAGCCGTAATCTTAAAAAAACACTTTTCTTATGTGAAAACAGCCTCACCAAGAATTTCAGCAAACATGGCGCCTACTCTATTATGTAAAGTATAAAGAATTTAGTAAACCAGGCGATTTTTAAAAAAAATCGTCGGACCAGTTTTGGAGAAAATCGCAACAAAGTAAAAAATTGCACGAATAAATACTACTTCCGGTAGACCGATTTTGATGAAAATGTTCGTGTCGGGTCCGGTAGTGGTACGTAACTTAACTTTCAAGTTTCAAGTTCGTACGATGTTTCGTTCTTGAGATATACTGTTATCACACACACACTCACACACTCACACACACACACACACACACACACACACACACACACACACACACACACACACACACACACACACACACACACACACACACACACACGCGCACGCACACACGCATACACACAAACCAATCGCTAAAAACATGTTTTTGGGTTCAGGGGTCTGAAAACGTATAGATACGGTGAAAACTCGATTTCGAAAAATCGACATGAAAACAATACTTTCCTGCCTATATATTCATATAGGCAAGAGATGCCCATAACAGACAGCCCATAACTGCCCATAACAGACAGGTAGAGTGTCAAATTATTTACACTCAATCTGTTCGTTGCAGGGCTAAAATAAATAGTTTTGTTTCTTATCACATGGTCAGCCAATTAAGTGACTGAATCATTTAAGAACAGAAGAGGTAGAGGTGTAAAAGACACTAATTATAGTTATCTTCTCTGAAAGTAATGAATTTCATTGTACAGCCAGACCCTGTGGTGAATGAAGTGAAGTTGTCATTTGCAGAGTGGAAACTATGTGCTTTTCAGAGGGCCCGGCATGCTGATAAGCGTACTTTTCCACTCAGTGAGGAAGGCAATGGGAAACCACCTTACCTTTCTTCTTACTTAGTAAAACCTCTAGAGGTTCAAACCAGCCTTTCGGCTGTTGACCTAAACAACAACAACAAGCAAGAGAAAGTAAAAATTAGTTAGGTATTTTTTGGAAACCCTGATACCGTGAATTATTTTGATATTTTGCTTAGAAGATTTTGTAATTATTGTGAATAGAACATAAGATGCGTTTGTGTGAAAATAAAGGAAAATTTTTTTCCGTTCGTATTTCCTTGTTTTCCATTTATTCTGTACGAATTGTTATTGTTTGAACAACTTAAAACGGGAGTGCTGAAATAGAGTTAACTGTGTTCATTTTGCCACTCTTTTGGTACGTACTCGTGTGTGTTATTTCAGCTTATTTGAGTGGATTCCTGCTGTTAAAACACAAACTAAATGACACTGTTTGCGTAGCCTAATACAAAACTTCTCTTTCAGTACCTTATATCATCTATCTCTTTATTTCCTGTTACATAGGTAGGGGTTTAACATTTAAATTTGTACTTTCTCAGGCTCTCCCCCTCTCCCAAACCTCTTCTTCTTTAACCCCACGTCTTCTTAGTCTCTCTCTCCCATCTTATCCTTCTCTCTTTTCTCGTTTCTCTTTTCCCCTCATGATTGGTAGTAATTATTACTTTTTCTTGCCTATATGAATATATAGGAAGGAAAGTATAGTTTTCATGTCGATTTTCCGAAATCGATTTTTACCGGATCTACACGTTTCCAGACCGCCTGAACCCAACAAAACATGTTATTAGCGATTGGTCTGTGTGCGTGTGTGCACGCGCGCGTGTGTGTGAACAGGATTTCTCAAGAACGGAACATCGTACGAACTTGAAACCAGAAGCGGTTTCAGGGAAGGGGGCCATGGCCCCCCCCGAAATACTAGGAAAACTTACAGTTAAGCCGTTCTTAGTTTGCTCCTACTGTCAACAAACCAAAGCCAGCTACTACAGGGTGCACGCTAGAATCTGCGACTTTACGGATGTCGTATTCCTATTAAGTTAACTATTTTTAAATTACAAGTACTTAAAGTAATAAAAACATCAGTCATGATATGATATGGGCCTAACAATTTCATTTATAAAAATACTTTTAAAAGTATTTTGTATTTAAATACTTTTGAAAGTATTTTGTTGTTACTTTTTAATTAGCGTGTACACATTTTGATATAATGCGCATGCTCAGTTACGTCATTATTTGTTTACATTAGGAGCAAACTAAGAGAGGCTGGACTGTAGTTTAATGTTTTCTATAAGCTATTATTTCTAACAAAACTGAATCCTAATACTCGTACCTATCAATTAACAGTAATTATTTTAGTATAAAAATGAGTCAAAGAGAAAGTATCTCTTTTTAAATAGTATTAAGATAACAATCAGTGTCAGAAGTCAAAAGCCATTCGCATCCAGTCAGCACCTTGAAAATTTCTCTATGAATTAAAATTGTGGTTACAGCAATACAGCATAAAAAGAGGACTTTTCAATGACTCAATTACAAACTATGTATTACAAATTATGTAGTAACAGATACATAAAAACAAAATGCCCCCTCCCCCGAAAATCAGCCCTGGAACCGCCCCTGCTTGAAACTTGAAACTTTAGTTAACTACGTACTACTACCGGACTCGAGACAAACATATTCATCAAAATCGGTCAACCGGAAGTAGTAGTTTATTCGTGTCATTTTTCTTTATTTTGCAATTTTCTCAAAAACGGCTCCTATGAGTTTTTCTTAAAAGTCGCCTCTTTTACTACATTGTTTATGCTCTACAGGATAGGGTTGGCGCCATGTCTGCTGAAATTCTTGGGAAGGTTGTTTTTGCGTAAAAAATTGTTTATTTTCGATTGCGACTTTATTATGCTTTTTAGCGCAAAAATGTACATAATAAAATTTGTAGAGAATCTAAAATCCTACAACTTGTACTTCAAGTGTTTTTGTATAACGCTTAGTTTAGCGGTAATTAGCGATTTTCTGTTTTTTCTCACAAAAACGATTTCTCACAAAATTGGATTTTTTAAATATTTCAGCCTTAGTATGCAATTTACGACAAAAGAGTATAATCAAAATTATAGGAAATTAAAAGATAGGAAAAAAAGAACTTTTATATACATGTACCACAGCTTACATGTAAAAACATGTTATTTTAATTATGAGTGAATGATGGAAAATGAAAATCAGCCTCAGTTTGGCTTAATAATACGGAAAATCACTCTTTCACGCTAAACTACGCTCTGTAGAGAAAAATGCTCTAAATGATAGTTGTAGATCGTTTAATTTCCTATAAATTTTATTATAGACACTTCGTAAAATGAATACTGAGGCTGAAATCTTAACAAATCGGTTTTTTACACGTTTTGATGAGGAAAAAAAAACAAAAAAAAAATCGATAATTACGGCTAAAGTAAGCGTTATAAAAAAAAACGTTTTAAATGGAAATTGTAGGTATTTAAATTCTCTAACACTTTTATTACATAAATTTTTGGGCTAAAATTCATATTAAAGCCGCAATCTTAAAAAAAAAACAAATTTTTCTAGGAGAGCACAGCCTCTCTAAGAATTTCAGGAGACATGGCGCCTACTCTATCTTGTAGAGCATTTAAAATGTAGTAAATGAGGCAATTTAAAAAATAATCATAATAACCGTTTTGAGTAAATCGTGAAAAATTGAAAAATTTAACGAATTAACTACCAATTCCAGTTTCCGTTTTTCAGAAAGTTCGGGTCGGATACTGTTACGGTATCTAGCTTAAGTTTCAATTTCGTACGATTTCCGTTCATGCAATAGTTCACACACATACACGCGCGTGCGCATACACACCCACCCCTCCCTAACCTTTCACCGTCACTGCCTCTCACTCACTTTCACTCGCGCGCACGCACACACTTGGGGAGAGATTAAGAGAGAAGAGAGAGATTTTATTATTTTTTGTAAAATTTTTGTTTGTTTTACATCTAACTGTTGTGCAATTTCTGCTAATGCTGACGGTAGATAATGATGATAATGAAAATGAGTGGTGAAAAAAATACCAGACCTGATGGGGAATCGAACTCGGGACCCCGGCGTAGAAACCAGTTGCGCTAACACCACGATAGAGAGAGAGAGAGAGAGAGAGAGAGAGAGAGAGAGAGAGAGAGAGAGAGAGAGAGAGAGAGAGAGAGAGAGAGGGTGGGGGTGGGAGGGAGATATAGAGAGACAGAGAGATAAGGAGAGGGATTAAGATAGATATAGAGATAAATAGATATAGAGAGAGAAAGAGTGAGAGAGAGAGAGAGGGGGTGGGAGGGAAGGAGAGGGAGTGAGGGAGAGAGTGGGAGGGAGAGAGATAAATAGAGGGATTAAGATAGATATAGAGATAGAGAGAGAGAGAGAGAGTGAGAGGGGGAGAAAGAAGAGAGATGGAGGGAGGGAGAGATAGAGAGAGATAAATAGAGGGATTAAGATAGAGAGAGAGAGAGAGAGAGATTTTTTTCTTCGGCGGCTGTGAAAACGTGTAAATTCGGTGAAAACTCGATTTAGAAAAATCAACATGAAAACTATACCTTTATTTTCCTACACTGTATATTCATTATAGTTTAAGAGAAAGCAAAACCTAATCAATAATCTATCTTTAGTATTATTAACAAAAAGTAAACGCTTTGTACATTACAAAATGTTACATTGATAATGAATTGATTTTTAGTAAGCTGAAAACTGTTAGAGAAACAAATATTCAGTATGAGGTAGGTAACACATTACTCTCCTTGTACTTAGTGCAGCTGCTTTAAATTTCTCTTTGAGATTCGACTTGCAACGTCGTTCTATAGAAGTTAACTTAAAGGAACACAAGAGGGCTCTCCTTCCATTTCTCCTAGCTCATTAACACTTTCCTTTTTAAATAAAACTAGCTCTTACTTTGTCTTCCATTAATCTTACATTTACTCTATACTTACATTTAATCTATCTCCTGCCCTCCCTCCACCCCTTAGAATTTTCCTTTTAGCTTTTAATTTTCTTTCTTTTTAACTTTTCTACATTCCCTACTCTCTTAAATCAATTTAATTCGAGTTAAATTTAATAAAATTAACATTTTATCAAATACTTGTTATATTTTTTCGTTTAATTTCTATTATTAATTGTATAAATATTTTTATATGACCTTTTTTTATAAAATCCATTCTGTGAAATTTTTTTTATTATTGTTTATTTCAGCAATTAATTTTATTAAAACGTTTGCCTCTAGAATTACCGCTTTATTTGTACATTTTCCCCTTTCTATTTTGTTGTTTTCATTCGACCAATTTCAAAACAACCGTTTAATTACAATAAATTCAATTACCTGAAAAACGTTCACACTATACCATAAATGATTCATTTCTCTCGTAAATGGATGAATTTCAAAGAGGAATTCAACGGATAATTACATATTGATACCTACACACAACTTTCTCTTGCCATTGTATATAATGAAATATATTACTTAAGTTTAATCATTTGTAAAATAAAAGTCTGGTGTGAAACACTCACACGACTTTCTTTTGTCAAAGAAAAAAATGAACACTATAACCAAACATTTGGAATAAACAAAAACAAAGTAATCTCAAAAAAACATAACCTAATTTTTTTAATCGTGAGTGAAAGACGCAAAATGAAAATCAACCTCAGTTTGGCTTAAAAATACCAAAAATCACTCTTTCACGCTAAACTAGGCTCTGTAAGAAAAATGCTGTATGTAAAAGTTGTAGATCTTTTAATTTCCTATAAATTTGATTATATACACTTCTGTTGTTAAATTCATACTAAGGCCGAAATCTTAAAAAATTCATTTGTTTTACAAATTTTCATGAAGAAAAACAGAAAATAACTAATTACCGCTGAACTAAGCGTTGTAATAATAAATGATTTAACTAAAAGTTGTAGATTCTTAAATTATCTACAAATTTTTATGTAGGCCTATACACTTTTGCGCTAAACTGCATATTAAGGCCGCAATCTTAAAAAAAAATTTCTCTCTACGAGAGAACAGCCTCGCCAAGAATCTCAGCAGACATGGCGCCTACCCTATCTTGTAGAACATAAAACATGTCGTAGGGGTAAATGAAGCGATTTTAAAAAAAACGTAGGAGCCGTTTTTGAGAAAATCGCAAAAAAGTGAAAAAAAATTTAAAAAAATTATTAAGCCAAACTAAGTTTGTTTTTTATTTCCCATCATTCACTACTGATTAACATAACATAATGTTTTGTTTGTTTCTAATGTTCATTACTAATGTTAGGTTATATTGGTCATTTATGTATTGGCAAGGAAAAGTCGTGTGACAGTTTCACACCAGATTTTTTTTAGTGTATAATTAAAAAGGAAAATTTAATACAAGGTTCAAATGTTCTACCGTTTATGGGGTGAAATTCCATTATTTTTTAAATTTATTTTATTCCTAATGTGTGTACGTTGCAATCTGTTCAATTGAGAACAATTAGCAACCCATCACCCAATCAGATGAGGATGATGTGTATGACGTGTAAATGAGACTGTGTAGTCTTCTACAGACTCAGGTTGAGAATTTTTTTTTTTGCGCCCTGGAGACTCCAGGAGGAATATAGGACATGTCAGATATACGAGTATAACACCAGAAATACATATAAGAATCACACAATGTATCACTACTATCAACAAAGAAATTCTTGTATGCTATAAAAAGTTTCACCGATCAAGTAATTTTTCAGATTCTTTTTAAAGAAATTCAAATCCTCATAACATTTTAAAAATTGGGGTAATATATTCATAAATTTTCTCCCTGCATAAATAGGTTTTTGTTCAAACAATTTTGTGGAGTGATTAGCCACATAATAATCATTCCTGTATCTCGTGTTATGATTGTGAACATTGAAATTCTGCATAAAATTATTTGCCTAACATTCATGAGGTTAGCTGGTTAGCTCCCACCATACACCTAATAGCTTTCTTTTAAATTTTAAAAACCCCATTCATATTACCCATGCTAGAATTACCCCATACTAAGATACCATAACGGATATGAAACAGAATGAGGCTACGATAATTCCTGAGAGAGTATGGTTAATTGAACCCCAACTATCGAAATACACCGGTAGCCACTGTCTACCATTCAAATCCGTATAAAAGTAACTACCCTAACTAAGATTTGAACCAGGAACCTTCATCTCCGAAAATCAGCTGTTAAACAGCTGATTTTGGCGACGATTTTACCTCTAGACCAATCCGGTGGGTTTCCATTATTTGAATGAAAATTTGTTTTGTTATTTTGAAGAAGGAATAAGTTTTTGTACAGTTATAAAGACAAAGGATTTCGAAAATCCAATGCATCATTCAAATAATTTTACTCATGAATGTGTCTTTTGAAATGGTCTTATACAAAATTAAATTATTCAACTTAGTAACTAGAATGATATCATTTCTATCATAAAAGCTTTTATGTGGAATAGTCCTCCGCCGCAATATTGGTGCGATTGTACGCTACAAAATTGTACAAAACAAGCATGTAATTCAGTCAGGGGTAGTAATTCGTCCACCAAGTGAATTCGTTCTTACCGATGCGTAAACATCTCAATTTGTTATTTAAAACAGACGAAGCAAATTCTGTGCAACATTAATCTTTTTTACTTTTTCCTCTTTCATATGAATACTAGCATACCCCGTCGCGGCTTTGCACGCGAAAAATGGTGTTATCGCTTTTTTAAAAAATATGTAGCAGAAATTGTGTAGCTGCTAGTTCAAAATAAAATATCAAAGCAATTGATCGCTCACTAATTAAAAAAAATTAAAACAAATAAATTAAAGAAACACGGAACTTTACTTTTATAAAATACTCAACAATACAAAATCGTATCTACATAATAAAATGATCATGTGATGTTGTCACCAGCTGATCCTTAGCACCACGTCGCTTTTTGCTAAATCATAATATGACTTTATTTATGACAAATCTTTATTTGAATCACATCAGTTGGTTTAAAAGCACCAGATTATCTAACCTCATAAAAGCCTTTATGTATGACATAATAGCCGGCCGCATTGGCGTAGTTGGTAACGTGCTCGCCTCTCATCATGCGGTTTGGGTTCGAATCCCATTCAGGCACGGCATATTTTCATACGTTACAAAAAGTCATTTCATCCTTCATCGTCTGCATTAGCAGTAACTGCAAAACAGTCGGACGTTAAATAAAAAAAAAAAAAAAAATTGTATGACCAACATTATTTTCAACTCTTTAGGGCTAACTTTTTAAGGGTTTCAATAGCCTGAAACCTGCAACGGCATCATAGTTACAACATAAAATCTGCATGAAAATTGGTTCAGTAATTTAGGAGATAAAGAGGAACATACACACACACACACACACGTACATACACACATACATCGAATTTTATATATAGACTAGCAACCGCCGCTCGCTTCGCTTCACAGCAGCTAATGTAGGCCTCATTAAATTATTTTGAAACCTCTCTATATAGGCCTACAATATTTGTGGTTTTGTTGCCATGTGGCAGCAAAATAAATTGTTTTCTGCACTTCCAGCTCTAGAAAGTCCGACATGAAGTTGTCCATGAGTGAAGGAACCACTCTTGTCTCAAATCGATGCCCACCGTTTTAAATGTTTGTCCCTGCGATTAACAGAGTTGAATAGAATGCATTGAAGAATACCGATGGAAAAGAAAGAGACAGTTGATATGTGGCTGAGATAAGAGACAGTAATACGTGGGTGCGGTACGCAGAGTAATTGGAAATAATTAGCGTTAATTGTGATTTTCTGTTTTCTGTCTTGATCAATATGAATAGTTATTTAGGAAAGGAAAGTAGCTATTGTTATCATGTCGATTTTTCAAAATCGAATTTTACGGATAGGTATATTCTACACGTTTTCAGGCCCCATGAACCCAAAAAATGTGTTTTTAACGATAACACGAACATTTTCATCAAAATCGGTCAACCGGAAGTAGTACCAGTATATTCCTGTCATTTTTCACTCTTTTGCGATTTTCTCAAAAATGGCTCTTACGATTTCTTTTTTTGAAATTGCCTCATTTACTAGATTTTTTATGCTCTACAAAATAGGGTAAGTACTGAATATCTTGAAGGGTCTTTGCTCTACTAGTAAAAAAATGTTTTTTTTTAA